>CM032061.1:5774556-5792968 GCA_018831715.1 Matsumurasca onukii
TGCAGTCCATCAACTCATCAGAGCGTGGGTAAGAACGAGCATGAGAGGACGGGCAGCTTGTTCAAGGCCATCGCATGAGTAAGTTGTTCTCTCAACCCTCCAGCACCATAGCATCAGATCTGCTCCACCTCAAGAGGGACAGACTGCGGCTGGTATTGGACTCATCACTGGTCACTGTGGCCTCAGGTTGCACTTACAGAGGTGTGGAGTCTTGGACGGGTCCCTGCATGCAGGAAGTGTGGCTGCATGATGAAACTGCTGAACACATTCTCTTCACTGTCATGGTCTGGAGCAGGAAGAACGGCTACTTTTGGTGAGATGACTAAGGTGGTAAGTTAGCGGAAGAGGGACTTGTGAGAAGGATTTCGGAGCTCTTAGAGCTCACAAATCTTTTGAGTAGCATCTCTACACCAACATAAGGGAGCTAATAAGTCCTAAGGGCTGACATGCATCAGATCAGACCGCCTTCTCAATGTAATGTAATGTAACTTAAATATCAACATACAGAATTGCATTCCATTTTCATAATAGCTAGGCCCTGCACTACATTCACGAAAGATTAGCAAAGAAGTAAAACAACACAACTATAACTGGGATAAACTGTGTAACTGTGCAAACAAGTAAGTCTGTTGTACCCTCAGTTTTAAGTGTCAGGGACCTCTTTTTAAAAAATTGGTAGTTTGTTGGGAGGGTTGCGCCCAAGAGCCCTTCAGGACGAGATGCCTCTGCATTCAAGTTGTCTAAAACTACGAGGAATCTGTCAAGGCTCATACCAAATTTTGTTGGTGGGAATTAAGTAAAGAGGAAGCTAATACCCAGCGACTACTTCCCAAATGTTATATGCGGCACCAGCCTGCAAGGAAGGAGCAGAAATAGCAACCAACATCAAGAGACTATCCTCAGTATATCACCATGCTGCTCTGAGGATTATCTCAAGGTACAGGACAGTTCCTGAGTACCCTAATTTAATCATAACAGAAACACCGCCAATTGATTTGTAGACAATCGAAATATCTGTATACCTTTCATCCATCGATGTCCATCATAGCTGGATAGCCTTCGTCAAGAAAAACTGATAAACAGGCTATAATACTCAAGCATGGCAATGGATCACTCAGAATTACCTTTGGAGAACAGTTCTTTGATAGATTAGTGTCGTCTCGCCTTGAGTTGTCATTTTACTATTGTTGTAAATTTCTTTATTGAGAGTCTCAAGTAGTATCTTCATCTGCAAAACAAAACCACAAGAAGATCCTGAAGGTGAAACTATAAATTTGGAAACTAAAAAATATTTGATCTGGAAAAGGCTAAATTAGTAGGTCTTTGATCTCAAAAGATTAATTTTTGGCAAAAATATTTTGTTAGTTGAAAAAATGAAAAATGGCTTGCAAGTGGACTAGGCAAGTCCTCTCTACACTTAACCTATGTTAGGAGGCTTTTAATTAAGAAAGCTTCTACTTTGTACAAACCTGGAAGCCGTGTTTTTTTAAAGTTAATACCGAACTCTTATGTTTGTGTAAATAAAGAATTGACCATATCTGTGTCTTGTGTATAACCTGTGACAAGATTCAATTTATTTCAGTTTAAATTTTTAGAAAGGTTTTGCTAATTTTGTTCCCTGCTAATTGTGTAACTATTCTTGCAGATTCTGGAGTTTGGTTTGAATAGGAATCAACCAGGCTGGTTTTAGGACCAAAGATATTCTTTTAATTACCCTAAATCTTCAAAGCTACTTACTTAACACTACAGAATGGTAAGTAGTACTAAAGATGATTTTTATTCTCTGTATAATATAGTATTGGCCACTTTTACCATTGAAGTCAGTACTGTATCAATTTATTTACTTACTTCTACTGTAAATGCATGCTAGTGATACTAAAGCCCCGTTTCCATTACTACAACTTTGTCCTGTGACTTGTGCCGCGACTTGTACCAGGACATAAGCCCAATTGGTAACGGTCTGGCACTAGTCGTGGCATGTCCCTGGGACAAATTTGTGCCCGGCGACGGCAAAATAAAACATGTGCCGCGGTAGCTCCGTTGTAGCTTTACGGAATAAAAGGTAAAGATGTTCTTAATGGTTGCTATTCTGGCATCCACCCCATAATCTGGTTCAATCTATCACTCCTCTATAATTTTCAAAGTTCAAATTTAAGCGGTTTTGATGGAACAAGATAGCTATAACAATATCAGTTTGCTGTGAGGCGTCTTTGAACTGGTAAACTAAGTACTCTGTTTGTTTTACAGTCCAGAAGTGGGCGGCCAGAATGGATGATAGTTGAAGACATGAAACAACTCAAAGACAAAAAAGACTTGACAGTCTGGAAGCTGAAAGGATGAAAATGGATAAAAAAGCAGAACAACAAAACATTCAGAGGAGACTTCAGGCAGAGAGAATTGAAGAAGAGATGGAACTTCAGCTAACCAAAGTATGTAACATTTTAAACCATCCTAACTTTGTCAAAGGTGATTATAGATCATAATCCAGTTGTAATGTGAACGGCTCAGTAGTTTATGGTCCTACAATTTAAAAATATCAAACTAATATTATTATACAGGAAAGATTTCGTGTAGCTATGACAGATGCATCCATTAAAAAAAACTGAAAGTATTGGAAAAGAGATGTAAAATTGGAGTTGTAAGCATTTATTAAACATTTTTTTATTTTTGTCAGTCACTAAAAGCCTATGCAGTATCTGCGGTGACTATAGCGATGTATTAGCTGCCGACTGTTGGCTGACGTGGGGCTCAAACCTGCTAACTTTGGATCCACAGTATTGTGCGCTACCGACTCAGTCACCATTCGGTCACTGTAAATAAGTAAATCCTTTAAGTTGTTTTATATCTTTAACTCTTCATTAATTATTTTTAGGTATATTTTACTTAAAAATTTAATCTATTGGTTACTAAATTATAATGGCTTGGTAAAATTAGAGAAATAAAAAGCAGTTAAAAAAGTAACTTGTTCTAAGGAAAAGGTAAAAGCAGCAGAGATGGCAGCACAAAGAGAAGAAGCAGAGAGGATGGCAGAGGAAATGAAACGTCTTGACCAGGAGAATGTGAGAGAAATCAAACTAAGGTATTATAATGCTATTTTAATGTTTTTATTTTGCCATTTTGTTATAAAATTGTATTGACTAACAAACAATGACAACAAGGGATGAAGTGAATAGGCCCTAGATGTATAACAAATGTTAATTATTCGATTATGGTTGTAAGCCACGCACTGATAAAGAAGCAATGCATTGTTTTTTGGAATAAACTTTTTAATAACATAAAATATTATTTAAATTTAAAAATCCCTCCGTAAATTCTGTCAAAAGATAAGAAGAGTTAGTGCTTTTAATTTTTTTGTTGGAAAGCCAAATTTTAACAATATGAAGGAGGTTTTGAAATGCAGAGATCATGACCAGCCCCACCTCCCATGCATAACCTCAGCCCAGGACAACAATTGCCAGTCGATATAAGCCTTGAGACTGGTGTACTGCATCACCACTGAAACATTGGCTGCAAGTGGCTGGTTGTGGTTAGGAGGCTTGATTTTCCAGTTACTCGGAGAACTACTCACTCCCGGAGGAGTAGTTTTCTCCCGAAGTGGCTGGAAAAAGTCCGCTCTTTTCCTTTACTTAATTCCTCTCGCCACTATTATGAACTTTCAAAATAACAAGGTAGATTAGATTTTTGAGATAATGTGGTTCAAGACTCATCAGAAAATGGCTCATCAGATCCAGTGAGGGCGAGTGGCACTTTTTGAGCTTAGGGAGGCGCTCAATCCCAGCTTAGAAGTGGTTCTGTGACTGGTAATGCACCATACCAGAGAGCGGTTTTGCTGAAATTTTGCTTTTGGGACTGGGGCAACCCATACGGGAGGCTTTTCACGAACATTTAAAAATAAAATGAGACCGCAAAGGGTTAACAGAGACGATAGAAGAGAAAACGGCTACACTATTTTAACACATTTTCAAGTAGTAAAAAAGGAGCTGCAGTACAAGGTATAAATAGGGTTGAAAACAATAATTATCTAGTTAGAAAACATTTACAAGTTTTCATTGAAAAATCAAATTATGATTATTTTAAAATTATCAATTTTTATTCACCTGTTTCAGGCAGCAACTTAGAGAGTCTAGTGAAGAGTTGAAGTCTTTGGAAGCTAGATTGCGAGCAGCTTATGTAAGTAAAGAGCTTGCAGCACAGATAGCGGAAAAGCAAGCTGCTGCCTTACAAGAAAAAGTGAGTTAAAAATGTAAATTACTTTGGGTGAGTTTGAGTGTACACGTTGTCCAAGATCTCACTGGAACAAATAAATCATGTACAATTTTTTTGTAAGTTGGGACAAACAATATTCACAATATTGACATGGGTCTACAGTGCCTAGTTTTTATCTGTCTATCTCTATATGTGTTTGTTGCAAATTATTTTATAACTCAAAATGAATTAAAGATACATTTTCGTATGAATGTGTACCTTAATAAGTAGAATAAGTACAACCAATTTTCTTTCTGTAATTAAATCCATTTCAAAATAGCTTCTGTTTATAACTCTTAACATCATATTCCACAAAAACCGTTATAGTTATAAAAAAACTATTAAGTTAGGTAAAAAGTGACAAATTAGGATACAAACAAAACAACACCTTATTAACTAAAATTGAATATTAAATAACCAACTTGTTACAATTTTTGCAATACAATGTAATTTCATAATACCACATTACATAAGTATAGTGTTAGATATAACTAAACTGGTGCCAGATTTAACTGAAGAATTTAGAAACTATCCGAAAATGTCCAATAAATAAATTTATTATTTGAACGTTATGAATTTGATACTTAAATTTGTAGTACAGTATTTAATTGTTTGATTGTGGATTGAAATTTTAGACAGTATAAACTAAAGCTTTTAAGAATTCTTGATTACTCATTGTATGATGCCCTAGCAATCTTATATCCAAGCTACTCTAGTTTGAGTAGATAGTTCTTACATGTATGACCGCAAGTCCCAACAATGACCAAAAGAAGTAAAAATAAAATTTAATTGTTCACTTTTGTATGTAATGGACTCAAAAGTTAAATAATAGCATATTTTTGCCTTCCTCAGGACCACATAATTATATATTTTGACCATATATATAAAGTCAACGGGTCAATGATTTAAGGCCGATGCAGGGGGCGGACTGGCCCGCCGGCCCTCAGCCCGCAGGCCGGTGCCCCTTTCCGCCTTCCACGACGTTTTGCTCTTTCGTGGAAAAAATGCATTGTTATGTAAATAATAAGGCTTATCACTGTTATTTAGAGCAATTAAAGAGAAATATCAATTCAATTAAACTAGTAGGTGGGAACCATCTTATTTATGAAAGACATCAGCTATTTACATCTTGGACAGCGCTCTGATCGTAGTTGGCCAGGCAAAATGTGCGCCACCAGCTGGATAAGCGCGCCTTTTACGTAGAAACAAACCTTTACCAGCTGTTATCTGTCACTGTCAGTGTCTCAGTGAGTCAGTAGTCCCTCCTCTCTCTCTATAGTGTGTCAAGTTTTTTGGTGCCGGTTGTCTTCCGTGGGATGGATTGTTCAATCTACTGTTGTTTTGTGCAAGTAGGCATAATCAACTTTATATTACTAAGGGGCGCTCTACTGAAGAGCAGTTTCCATCTGGGAATCGGTATTGCTTGGAATATTACATGGTTAGCCATGTAGGGCACTCTGTATATGTTGACGGGCGAAATTTCTTAGAGTGCACGGGTTTCACGCCCTTTGCAGGGTTAAAGTGCGCCTCTAATTGGGCAGTTACGTTTTTCATGTATATTTAAATATTCAAGGTTTGTGCAAGGAAGAAGAGTTTAGCCTCTTTTCCGATTATTTTTTATAAACACATTTGTAGCCATTAAAATTGGGCTTTTAAAAGATGCGAAATGTTCACTCTTGTACTGATGATTACTAAAGACTAGCCGACAAGAAAATAAATTTATCTACATTAATGATAACACATCTATCTTAGGGAGGCGCGTATACGTAAATCTCTGCAATGAAGCTCTCATATCTATTTTGATTGAACCGCCTTAATCATATTTTACTATTTTAATAATAATTGATAGATGGACAAAATTACTGTAAATCGCTGACATTAGTTTTATTTTTTCGTTTGGAATTTTCAATTTGAACGTTTTAATATTATTTCTACAGACCTTATTTGTTACTTGTTCCTTTTTCACCGCCACTGTCCTTGAGATCGTCACTGTTTTGAGCTTATAGACCTATAGCTTATAGACTTTACTAGCTGAGGTACCGCGCTTCGCCTCGGGCTTTCTTATAGTGCTGTGTGTCTATTTTAATAAAAAAACAAATTTAAAGTAAAGTTTCCTATACCGCATATTCTTCGAAAACTCATTTAGTTTGCCTGTTAGTTCACCATCTCCTCCTTATATAATTGTTGGCTACCTTGGCCAGAGGAGTCATAGTTACTCCGCCGTTCCGTGCAGGCCTTTGCAGTTATTTTGAGGATGTTATATGACATCAAATGTAGCTAACGGCACATTATTGTGATTAAAGCAACTTTAAGTAAAAGTTTCACCGCCATAATTTCATACGATTTTTGTTTACCTTGCCTGTTAGTTCACCATCTCCTCCTTATAAGTGTTGGCTACCTTGTGAGAGTCATAGTTACTCGCCGTTCCGGCCGTTTTAGGCCTTTTGCAATTTATTTTGAGGATGTTATATTGACATCAAATGTAGCTAAGCACATTATTAGCTTAACCTAAAACAAAGTTTCACCGCCATAGTTTCATACGGTTTGACTTATAAGCGGTCCAAAATGCCTAAAACATTTCAGGTCCTTTGGTTACTCTTGCTATTTATTTTATGGATGTTGTATGAATATAATATATAGCTAAAGACACCTGAGTAATGGGGCGAATTTCACCGCCATAGCTTCAGCCGATTTTGGGGTATAAAGCAGTCCCATATGCCTTGAAAACGTTACAGACAGACAGACGGACTGGTGCCAGTCAGTCTCACGCCACCGCGGCCACGTGAGTGAAAAGTGGGGTACTAATTCGCCGGACACACCGCAGAGGGAAGTGCCTGTGGGAAACACCTTTTCAGAGGCCCAATTTGATAGGCTGGAGTTTAAAATGGCTTAAAATTTTTACATACACAGACAGGAATTTTCTTAACGTCAGTTTTAGCACTTTAAAGTGCAAGAAAACAATAAACAAACGTCGATGGATTATTTCAATGTACAGACAAATGAAACCAAATAAGTGTTTATCGATGTTTGACTACCTCGTGAAGTCGTAGTAATCCCGTCATTCCGACGTTTTCAGAGTTAGTTGGTTCCTCGCCATTTGGTACGTGTATGTTGCATGGATACAAAATAGAGCTAAATGCACACTGCGTAGTGGGTTAACCCTCTTAAAGCAAGTTTCACATATCTTTCGGCCGTTTTCAGTTTTAAGCGGTCGAATATGCCGTAAAACATGTTCAGTGCCTACTTTGGTCCCTCGCCATTTATTTTGTGGTTGTTGTATGGATATAAAAATATAGCTAAAAACAATCTTAATGCGTAGGCTTGAGCGGCCTAATAACTAGTTATTAGTCCACTGACGCAGTTTGACACCGAAAGCCTAGATAGTATAGCTAAAACACACTGCACTATAGGCTTTTACCCTTAAACGAATTTTCACCACCATAGTTTCAGCTGATTTTAGTTATAATCCATCATTAAAACCATTTTATTAAACTAATTTTAAATTAAAATTAAATTTCTGGTTCGACCACAATAAAGCTATGTTTTATCCGGTTTCATCAGGGGAGACTTAACTTCTTATTGTAATTTATAATTAATTCAAGTTGAAAAACAAACTGTCAATAAATGTTTTAATTTTCTTGGTAAGGCCTTTCAGAAACGATGTTTCTATCTTCGAATAAAACTGAAGGTTATAACTTAAAAATAATAAATAATATGTTCATTTGTAAATATTTTTATTATTTTGTTATAACAACTTCAGTTAGCTGTTAGTTTGAAGATAGAAACATTGTTTGTAAAACCTAAAGGAAAGCTCATTGATGAACAATTTCAACCCTGTTTCAAATGAAATAATGTTTTGTGTAATCTGGTTGACCCAAAGGGTTTTATTTTAATTTACCATGATAAACCACATAAGTTTGAAGTCCAAAATAAACTACTCTGGTTAAGTGAGAAAATAAAGAAAAACCATGGCTTCAAAGAGCATGACTGTCGCTGAAATATGCGCCAGCAGGCTGCACGTTTTAAATCCCAGCTCAAAACTTGTCATTTTGGTGC
The DNA here is from genome assembly GCA_018831715.1 of Matsumurasca onukii. Lineage (NCBI taxonomy): Eukaryota > Metazoa > Arthropoda > Insecta > Hemiptera > Cicadellidae > Matsumurasca > Matsumurasca onukii. The sequence continues at coordinate 5,782,858 of CM032061.1, forward strand.
AAACGGTTGTCTTCCGTGCAGCTGTTGAGCACTGTTGTTTCACTGGCAAGCGATTGAATAATGACAAGGGTGCATGATCCACAAGGGCATCTGTCAGATGTGCTGACGCCGAGGAGAGGGGCCTGGCAGGCCGGAGGCTGTGCGGTTTGAAGTGTGCAGTGGCGCGCATCATGAGCCTGTTTTTCCATGCTGGAAGCAAGGTTTCCGAACAAACGGTTTAAGATACGACAAAGTGCTCAGGACCATTTTGTAGGAAATTAAATTTACCAAAGTTCGTATGTGCTGTCAAAAATTAAATATCGGTACGGTTTTCTAGAATTTTAAGTTACAGTTTTGGAGTTATACTAAATTTCACAATGAAGTGAGGTCTATTAATGAACGCCATCTTGAAAATAATTAAATATCAAACATGTTAATAATAGATGTGTTAACCATTATATAAGCCACATTGATTAATAAGAATTTCATTAAAAATTGGTCAATTTTTATTTGCGTATTTAGGAACAGACAGATTAATAGACCACACCGCCACTGTCCTTGAGATCATCGTCACTTTTTAGAGCTTATAGACCTATAGATAGACTTTATAAGCCTTTTGAACGAGTAATTGAAAATCAACGAGAGTTCCCAAAGGTTATGGTACATGTTGCACTTCAAGTCGCAATGTCACAAATCATATTATCAGAACATAATGCCCGAGGTGCAATGTTTTGTAAGCCGACCCACGCATTTTTAGATTTCTAATTTTTCTTGAACATACTTCTACTAATGTAATGTAAAACAATGTTCCAAATCCCGCGATTACAGACAACAGTTACAAATATCGACTGGTTCGGAGATCATAATTTTAGCGTGGTTTTAAATCTGGCTTCATTGTTTGTAAACAAAACTCGAAATTGCTATGAACACTGTTAACTCCAAATTCTCACAGAGGCGTGTGGTGTAGGTACAGTTGTGGTGTGTTGACTGGTGACCACTGACCTTGAGTATTGTTTAGATATAAATTTATTGCCACTGATCTGTGTGGTGTGCACAGATTAGTGTTGTGACGGGGCTGTGTGCATGATGGCCCGATGGGTGACACACAGGTGCCGTCGTGGTGGGCGGGGAGGGGTGTGCGTTGCGTATGTCTGTTGTTTACCTATCAGCTGATTTTCCTGTCTCAACATGAAATGCTACATCTTGCTCCCCTCCACCCTCTCGCGCAGTCACTCGCCTCGCTAATCACCTCGCTAGTCGCTATTGTTTTGTTTGTCACTAACTGTCAGGCCATCCAATTATAAATCAAATTTAATTATTCTAGTGTTGTTCAATTGATCAGTTACTGATTGATGCTAACGTGTTTATTCTGACTACTATTACTTATATTAAGGTAAGTTATATGAAATCCTCCTTAATATGTTAGAATTAGATTATTTTATGAAAATTTGATCCCACAGTCCCATTTGTTCTGGATGTACGGGGAAAGGAGATTGTGGCATACTTCGGAAATGAGGTTTTCATTGCAAAATAAAGCTATTTATTTAAATATCCTAAATCACTATACCTCTTTAAAACTTGGTGTACATATTTGGCTAGCTGAGTTTATTAACAAATATTATTATACGAGGGGTTTTCATTCTGTGAAATAATATTGCCTACTGATGCACGCGGACTAAGTTTGCATCTAAGCCGCGGCGCGGAATGCGGGAGAATGGCGACGTCGCACGCCCATTCCGCTTCCAACCTACCTCACATTTTTTGATTCGTTTTATTTATTAAACGTATATAGAAATTAAATATTGAGTACAATAAGGACTGGAAGGAGTTTGAATCATAATTAAAAATCGAGTATATACAGCAATTTTAATTTTATTTTCCCATGTTGTTACTGGGGCTACAAAAGTTATTTTTACATAGGAAAACTCAGTCAAATTTGCTCCTACTACTACCACCAAGCAAGGAGGATAAATAGAAATGCATATATTTTATACCCCCTCTGTCGCTGCTACGTTGTCATATTGAATATATCTCAGAAGAAAACTAAGGTCGCGCGTACTATATAGTTCAGTGTTTTTTTTTTATATAGGATCATACATTGCTTAGGATCAATGACCAATGTTATGTTTTCTGGACCAATTGCAGCAAAGCATGAGCGTGCCCGAGCGATTCTCATCCGCTAGATTAATGTAGTTTTTACTCTTTAACTATTGGTTTAAACCTTTCCACTCGTATGTGACTTGACATTGTCGTTTTTGCTCATACATCCTACAAAATCTTTGTATAAATAACATTTGCTATTAAAAAATAATAATAAGTTCTAAAACTTGAATTATTTGTGAAAACTAATATGTCAAAGCTAAAAAAGTTCGTGGCCACGGAAATAATTCCGAGTGGAAAGAACTAAAAGGGCAAAAAGGCTCTAAACCATTTTAGTTTACTGATAAACGTTCGTTGTTACAGACCTCTATCACCATCACTATCATGGATGGAAATCAAAAAAAGAAAAAGTCCGGTCATGATTTTAAAAAGAAAGAGAGGCCTTCCATAGAAATGAAGCTGCAGCCTCTTGCTCAAAAATTACAAACTTTTGGATTCCAAAATCCCAAAATGCCGTCGAAACGGGAATTTCTTCAATCGTTGAAGGCAATCCTACACCGCCAGAATCTACTTCAAACATCATTAATTTGGAGAATACCACTAAAATTGATCTCGTTCAATCTGTTGATACTAATACTGATTGTACTTTCATTTCAAATCAAGTTGATGCCCGTACTTCCCAATAATGCAAATGAAGGCACAAGAGATTTTTCAAGAAACCATTAGCCAGCGATGTTAATGCCTTTTTCTCCTTTCACCCGAACCAACCTCAAGATCTAGAAGCGCCTCTACCGTTTGATAGTGGAATTTTTAATTTCAATAGTGGTTCTAATGAAAACTTCAAACGTAACTGGTTAACATACAATAGTAAAGATAAAAGTTGTATTGTAGTGTGTGTTTAGCTTTTTCTGACAACGATTCAGTTTTAAAGGTTTTGTCAGGTACAGACATTTGGCCCAAACTGTGAGGGAACACGAAAAATCAAAAGCTCATCTAGAAGCAGTGACAAGCTACGTTGCTCACACCCAAAACAAAACTATAGACTTTCTACTCTTTGAGAAACAGCTGGACAAACGGAAACAAGAAGTAGCCGAGAGAAGTTGTCCATGGAGTTATCGATGTAGTCAAGTTGATTGGGAAGCAAGGCCTGGCTTTAAGAGGTAAAAAATACGAAGCAGGGTACAGCCTTGGTGACCACGCTGTAAACCATGGAAACTTCCTAGAAATATTTCTTTTGCTTTCCAACTATGACCATATTTTAGAGAAACACGTACAAACAGTTATAACAACTAGCACTAATCTTTTAGAGAAGAGTAAAAACAAGAAACGAGGAAGAGGGAGCCAAGTAACATTTTTGAGCAAAACCACAGTGATGAAAATTGTTGGAATCATCAAAGAAATAATACTTGCTGATTTAGTTCATGAAGTTAAAAAAGCAGTTGAATTTTCGATATTAATGGATACAACAATAGATGTTTCAGGCTATGACCAATGTGCCATAGTCGTAAGATACGTGGACGGAAAAGAAGTTAAGGAAAAGCTTTTAGGACTGAAAACTGTGCACTGTTCTACTGCTCAAGGTCTATTGCAGGACTTGTTAACGGTATTAGAAAAACACGGATTGAAAATAGAAAACTGCGTTGCTGACGCCTTTGATGGGGCAGCAAACATGAGTGGAGAATACAATGGGGTTTCTGCTGGAAGGTGAAAACCGTGGTAACCGTGAATTGGCCGTGATTTTGGGAACCTGTGAAAACCCGTGAATTAGCCATGAATTTGCACAATATAACCGTGAACATCTCAAATTTCAGAAAAACGCCCTTTCAATTGCTTAACGTTTCAAATTTTCAAAAGAAATCAAAACAATACTGTTGGAAGACGATCGCTGAGATTACGGAACAAAAGAAAGAGACGGGATGGGAGAGCGATCGATATGCGATAAAGGGTGAAGAATGGGTACACAAAGAACTCGATGCGCACGGCTGCAGGTTTCTCTACCTTTGCTCATCTGATTGGATGTTTTTTGAAATATTTGAGAATGACGTAATGCTTCGCACAATGCTTGTTGCCACACTTGCTTTTTCTCCTTCTTAAAAACGAAATGAATATGCAGGGAAGGTAATGAGGGTGATCTATGATTAGACAGCTCATTGGCAGAATGACTTCTGAAATTCCCTCCCTTCCTGACTACTTCCTTTTCAGTTCCAGACTGCCAGAACAGTGATACAATTCAGTGGTTCATTACTAATTGAAATGTTCGATTGATTTTCAGAATATGTGCATTTAGTAGTTAAGGAGTTTTTTAATAAGTTTGCTTGCTTAAAACACAATAAAAAACAATCTATCACTTTACCAAATACTACTACTTTATCAAGAATTGTTATTAACTACTTTTTATTTTTAAAATTAATTTTTATAATTTAATCTTTTGGTACTTTTAGTTCAACATATTACAAATCAAAACTTTATATTGTATGAACAGAATGTTTACAAGTTATTCGTTTAAATTGAGTGTGTGGTGGTGAAGGATGGCAACGAAGTTTGCACAGGGATCCTTAGCGCGGCTAATTTGTATCACGGTACAGTGTAGTGACGTCAATGCGTACTGCGTATTGGTTGTGCACTGTGTGTTGAGGATGGGTTACTTGGGCTTTGACCTTGACGCTCAAAATAGACACTCCTCCTCGACCCATCCCAAAACCTGACTCACGCACACAGTTAAATAAATTTGAGTACTCCGACCCTGTAGAATTAAGCGGACTTTCGGATAAGAAGGACTGTGATAAATCATTGTTGCATTTAAATAACAAGTTAAAATACAATTAACCCTAGGTAAACATCTATTTTGTGATTCGGACAAATCAGTTTTAATTTAATATTACCAATTTAAAATGTCCTTCAACAAATACACCAAGTAATTAAATTGCTTTGTGGTAGATATAAGACCGGAACGTAACATATAGATATTAAACTTGATACAGGCCATTATCCGCTTTTACTTTTAGGCTCTATTATTGCCATATACGTTTCTATTCTGCTTATGCGCGATTGGCGCTGCGCGGTACTAATGCGCAAACAGTTGCGCTGAGATGAGCAATTGCAAAATCCTAAACGCTTCCTTTATCCTTTTCACTCTCTATTCGTATTTCGTCTCTAAACTACAATAAGTACCTCAAATGGTTTTGTTTCAAAATTATTGTTGTAACAAAATAATTATTTTGCAACTATGATCATTTTATAAGTAAGTTATTCCTCGACCGTAAGCTAAAGACATAAAATGTCATTTTTGTAAATTTACCGGGTGTACAGTTGGCTACTTCAAGGTTCGCAAAAATGCGGATTATGGGTTCAATTCCGGGCGCAAGCAGTTAAGGTTTGGACGGCTTTCCATGTCAAGCGTTTTTGTTCAGTAACCTAAAACTCCAAAATTAAGATAAAATAAAAAAAATCCGTAAAATTGACAGTAAAAAAAATTATTGGGGTAGTAGGGAAAAGGGGTGTATTGGGCTGTCATTTTACCAATGGTACGGGAGCAGTGACGGACTTCTGTGAATTTTCCGACGTTTTGGTGTGCTGGGACGGGTTTCTGCAAAAGTGAAGAGTTAGTTCTAACCACACTCACACATGGTGCTGCGCTCATGTTCTGAATCTGGTCATGACAGATACAGCGCAATGCTGCCACACAATATCATTTTGGTCTTATTCAAGAAACCCAAGTGTTTATCAAAGAATCTTGCAAAGACTAAACGTTTACATCGAAATCAAAAATTCGATTAACTGCAATTGGAATACGAGATGGCGCTCAAGAAACGCTACAACAAAGATATTCGGATTTTCCAACTGTTGGTTTGACAATATCAGACAGGAAACACTGAAAGTACAAAGCAGTCTATCTGATCGTAATTTCTTTAAGCATTATAAGTAATTCGTAGATTCAATTCGAAGACTCGAAGCGACGCCAACGCTTTTGCTTTCAAAGTTTCTCTCCTGAAACCATCATGATTGCGATGATTTTTTGAACATATTTCGTTCCACAACAGTACTATCAGACTATCTTCAAACAAGAAACTGGATTTTGCACAAGCTTGGGCTTTTGTAGAAAAGAACACAGAAGTCACTTGAAAAAATCAGAAATGAACTGAAGTCATCAAAAAGGCGGCAGATAAATTTGTACTATTTATGACTTCATCAATTGCCAAGAACAAAGCAAAATTGTCCAGTTTCTGTAATTGTGTTTTATAATTTTTATTATTTGTTTCTACGGTAAACACCATTTTACATATACAGTACTGACATTCTTGCATTTCGATACCTTAAACAGAACAGTAAAACATGCCACTTAATGGATAATAAAAGAAGCGGCATAATACTAAAATTAAAAGACATTGAAATTTGAATTTTGTTTTGAATTTTAATGTTGTTCTGGAAAGCTTGGTAATTAAAATAATAGCATATTTTGCAGCTATCCTCAGACTATATATATATAAAGTCAACGGGTCAATGATTTAAGGGTCGATGTTTGTCCTGTAAATTATTGATACTCTGTGTGTTTCTAAAATGTCACGTATGTATTTTAAAATTATTGATGACATAGTATTTATTATATTGCTGTGGGACACGGACTACTGACAGGTATTGTAAATAAATACTCTGTGGTATTGTAGGTAGAGTCGTGGAACCCAAATATGTCTGAAAGCTCCATCATTTAAATAAATTTACTAAATGCTTTTGTTTATCTTATCTAGAGGTTACAATTGAAGGCTATTATCTTGATGACCCCAAGTGCCTGTGATTCAACTCAGCCTATGTAAAGTATAGACATTATTTTCTCAATTTGTTTTAACAATAACGATTTCTAAAAGCTTACGGCCTATTCCACCAGTCAAATTCTGATGATCCCTAGGCATTATTTTCAACCTCTGATTTCAGGTAACACCAACTATGTCATTCTAGGTAAAAGCTTAGCTTCATTTGGTACGATTTGGTTTTCTAAAATCAAATGGAATAATCATGTTTTTCCTGCTCAATTACTTAATAATGAGGTACATAAAACACAATACCATTGGACAGTTTCTGTTGTTTTAATGGATGTTGAACAGGCTCCCATCCTTACCAGGAGTTTGATCAGACATTGATGTGGGAGGGGACGCCAGATCAGGGCAGACCGAGAGTTTGCCATAATCTTGGGGCGGAAGGTCTCTCGGAATGTCTCATTTGGGGTTAGAGTCCCTAGTGTTGCCTTGCCTTTGCTTGTTTCACTCTTCTCTCTCATAATTGTTTGGCCAGCCTAATGCAGTCCCATTCCTTCCCTGAATCCAGACTTTCTTTCATTCCAGGGTAGCCTAATATATGCCCAACAAGCGTAGCAGACCAGTCTCTAAGTTCCACTTGATCCCTCAATTTAACATCTAACCTTCTGTGCAATCTCAAAAAGGTTGTGAACAAGGAGCCAGTATAATGTTGTTTATGAAACACCCAGTGCGGCTTTAGTCCCCAAATCATTGAAATATTGAATTCTACAAATGTTGTGTATGACACATTTGACATCCTGGAAAATGAAGAGGTGAGACAGAGTCTGAAGGAGTTCTCACAGTGGGATGTACTAGTACAGCTTTATTCAGTGGTGAGCTATTGGAGGTCCGATTAGCCATTATTTACTTTCTAGGCCAAAGTTCTAGATTACACTTCCATTCTGCGTTCTGAGAGGTTTGAGGTGTGTGGAATTTTTGCCATATTTAACTGTACATAAGGCAGTTTGCAACTGTTCACTTTTAATCAAGACTAGAGACAGGAGATCACACTGCCTGTGGGTATCTTTGTGCGATGCTCCTAACTAGCTCTGTTCAAAGCTAATGACAAATTGTACCTGTCACCTGTCTATGGTCTCGGTTTTCGGTCGCGACGCGAACCAATGCCATTGCTCTATAGCCTATTTGAAACTATTATTTTAAACATTTACTAATTTTAATTAATTAAATAATATAATTTAAGAGATAAGCACAAAACAGAATAGAACACGGTTATTGTCATAATTTACTTGAATTCTCTATAAGACGTCATTAAGGGAGGGTGTGGACGGAAAATTTGGTAAAGACAAGAACTACATGCTCAGATGAACAAATGTCCTCCAAAAATTGTATAGTCAATGATTGTTAGTCCTTGTTAAATTTCCAGAAATTCAGCCAAGCTCATTTTACTCCCTTTTGGGGTAGTTTTGAACATTAATTATGTTTAATCACATGCTGTTTTGTTTCTAACAATTTTGTAAAATAACAACACATTTAAAAGATATATAAAACTATAAAAGTAATCCTCAGAGTTAAAATCGTAAACAACACCTACACAAATATATCAAAATGAGATGCATTTTATGTAATTTTATAGGGATGAATAAAGACCAAAGCTAACCCCCAAAGATGTCAAAATGGGCATATATCACGTTATTTTCTAATTTTCCGGAGGGACCCCGGACCCTGCTGGGGGTATTCCTACCCCATACCCCGATGAGCGCCCTCTTAATGATCAAGGTTGGCGCCTTATTACAGGACCCAGTCCGCCCCTGGGACGACGATGTTTGTCCTGTAAATTATTGATACTCTGTGTGTTTCTAAAATGTCACGTATGTGTTTAAATTTATTGATGAGCACCAGTATTTGGCAACCAGATTGATCAAAATATCATGTCATTGTGCACCACGAAAGTCCATACACCATTGACTTTGTTGACAGATCACTACTGGTGCGCGGCAATAAAGTGATTGATTATTTGGGATCGCTTAGGCCTTTAGCGGCTTACTCTTCCTTCATAAACATGAACCTAACTATAAATAAAATAAGTCTATTCTAAATTGAAAATACATCATTTTCAAACCCAGCACTTTACTACTGAGGTGTAAAAGCTAGGCTTAATAGGCTAGTCCTACTAGTCTACTACTCGATAAGTTATACGTATACTAGGCTTGCCAGGTTAAAATATTGCGTTTACATTACTTGACTTTACACAATCATGACCATACAATAAGCCTAGCTTAATAACAATATATATTTTGCTGACAATAAAAATATTGAGTCGCAAAACACAAATTACAATAAAATGAAATGAAACATTCGCACTCACACACTAAAGTAATCGCAAATAATATTTACCAAATACCAATCTAATTTTTTAACTGCTCTATTAAAGTAATATTATTACATTTCTTTAGTAACAAATTAGCTATTTAGCGTTTATACTAATTAAGATCAATAATTATATTTCATTATTCTATTTTTATTACGATAATTATCTTATAGCAAAAATATTTTTTAGAAATATAAGCAATGCATAATTCCTTTTGTGGTACCGTTTATCGGCTTTCTACCCTACTTTTTACCCCAACCGCTACTCGCCATTTCCTATAAATCCGCCTTCTGAGTTTGTCCACCCAATTCGCGTTATGTTCAACAGATCGAAGGTTAAATGCCCGAAGTTTAAATGATCGAAATTCGAACTGTTGAACTTCGATCTGTGGTACCTCACCGTATTTGTTATGTTAACATTGGGACACGGACTACTGACTTAGTATTGTAAATAAATACTCTGTGGTATTGTAGGTAGAGTCGTGAACCCAAATATGTCTGAAAGCTCCATCATTTTAAATAAATTTACTAAAGTAACAGCTATCTTATCTAGAGGTTACAATTGAAGGCTATTATCTTGATGACCCTTAAGTGCCTGTGATTCAACTAGCCTAATAGTATAGACATTATTTTTCAATTGGTTTTAACAATAACGATTTCAAGCTTACATTCTTCCACCAGTCAAATTCTGATGATCCTAGGCATATTTTTTGAACCTCTGATTTCGGTAACTTCCAACTATGTCATTCTAGGTAAAGCTTAGCTTGTTTGAATCGATTTGGTTTCGACACCAAATGGAATAATCATGTTTCTTTTCCTGCTCAGATTACTTATAATGAGGTACATAAAACACACAATTACTGGACAGCTTTGTTTGTTTCACGGATGTTGAACAGGCTCCGATCCTTACCAGG
>CM032061.1:5793068-5807387 GCA_018831715.1 Matsumurasca onukii
TTTCAGACTGGTTTGCGATCGTCGAAAACCTGTCGTGTGGTGATGCGCATCTCCACTACATTGTTGAGGTCTCAAAAGTATTGCACGTGCAACTTGTTTGCAACTCTAATTGCAAAACAGTCGCACCGTGTGCGCTGGCCGTAAGGGGCACCAGATTTTCGTTCACTATACTTTTTTCTCTATAGACTTGTATATGAACGCTTTATTTGTACCTATTCGTGAAACAAATGTTTTAAAATTTAGGTTTTCAAAATAAAAGTGCTGACACCCTCTGTATGTTCAGATGTGGAACCGACTTGTGTGCAATTTTGCATACAGGAGTATGTACCAAAAGTCCCTGAAGTTTTTTTTTAAATTGTGTAGAATTTACAATTTTACAGGATCTTACTATTATTACACTCCTTGAATAAAAAGTAATACGCTTTTGGACTTAGACAATAACAATTAATTGTAACAGTTCTGTTAGCTTCCCACACTTAGTAAACCTTCAAAAAAATTAAAAATTTAGGAATTGATTTTGAAAACTATTAAACAGCAGACATTCTGAGATATGCTTTTGGGTTTGTTCCCACTCCTCAATCAACACACCATGAAAACCAAATTGTTTAATTGATTAACTGTTCAAACTTAAGAGTTCATCAGCTTTTTTCCTAAATACTATGTTACAAACTTTTATGCTCTTGAGTATAAATCATATTCTAATTTAATCATATTCTGTGAACGATTTTTTCCAAACATATTCTACTAATATATAAAACAGGTTCTCCTGAATAATGTGTAAAACCCACTTTTTTTCTTCTCTGGACAGAGCCCTTATGTGGGGAATTAAAAATCATACACAATTATCAATTTGGAATGTACCTTTATTACAAAGCCTATGACTATTCCTTGCAGAATTCAGTCCTTATGAACATTTGTTAACGAGACACACAACACAAAGCCGACGCTAGTGACACCTAGTGGGGGAAATTGTAACAAACAGGCCACACGCAGATCAGTAACAACAGTAAGCAAAATACATACTGCAACAAAGCATGTACAACGCTTCCATAGACATTTTATTTTACAATGAAAATAAATATTTCTTTGAGTTGCGATTCAATGCTTAAGATATCCTAAGTAGTAACAATTGATATAATTTACATTGCTGGATTGTTTGTTAGCGCTTGCCTTCTAGTTATTAGAGGACAAATTCCAAAAAGAGACTTTTTGGTTACATAGGATAGATAGGAATGTCACAAATCAAATGTACATATAATACATACAACATTTTAAGAGACATTAAGTTTTTACACTTAAAAACTAGTTGAGTTACCATATTTTTCCTGTTTTATATATATTTGTGTCATCAGTAAATAAAATAGCTTGTCTAGAATTTTTTCAAATTTTAAAGTTTTAAATTAATTAGTTAAATTTAGCTCTAAAACATTAAACCGTTTCTTGGAGTTTGAACAGAATTATACAAAATGCTTGTCAATTACTGCTGTATTAATAAAAGCAATATTTATATAATTAAAAACAGAGATTGTCATTCACTAATGTTAAATCAAAATCTTAACTGCGTATTGGTACCATAATACGTTTGTTCAATAGTTTTGAACACAATATTTAAACATACATTAAATAATAACACCAAATTCATAAAGTACCGTACTGGTAAAGTTGCTTCTGTGAGTTACAAATTCAATGTAGTGTGTTAAAGTTGCTTATTAAGTGTGTCTTTAAGGCTTATTATTTACATTATTTTAAAGATTCAAAGCTCTTGCTTTCTACGTCTTAAAGCTGTCTTATAGCTGGAGTTGCGTTATTTGTGTAAATATAGTTACTTTAATCTATAAACAACTCAACAGTTGACTTAACTGCTAAGAAATATATTTTATTTATCAAAATAATATTTACTATCACAACAATAGAAATACAGAAACGTAAATACACTAAGAGATCAAACCACTTTTGGTACAAGTTGTTTTGGAATGTTGTAGACTAAAATACTACAACTGTTTTGATAATTTTGGTACGCTAAATGGTAAAATCAAAATAATTACGTATATTACATCATCTGTATGCAATACATATATTGCATAGAACTCCTTTTACTTGTGGCGTGACTTTATCATTTCTATTTTTTAAATATATAAAACCTAACCATTGACATTATAATAATATGTCTTCACACCACAACTTCATACAAAATGTATTCCACATCTTAAAACTTTTTACAATTTACATATATAAACAAATATAATTCTTCATGCAATTTAAACACAAATGTACCCAATTTAGAACACAAATGAATTAGCTTTCAACTGAGCTATTAATGGTACTAGTGTTAGGTATAAAAATCAAATAAAAATAATTATTAAAAGCACCATTATAAATTAAAAAAATAAAATAAATTTGTTTACATAAATAAGTTTAAAAAATATTTTACATAAATATTATTGTTGAGAGTTAGGCAGTGATTTAAAATAAAATTGTGTTTTGATGTCCCATAGAGTTATGAGAAAGAATAGTTCTATTCTTCATATAACCCCTTTTTTATGGATCAGTTATTTTTCCTGTCCATTTAGAGGGGTACGTTTTGAAACATCAAGACAAACATCTCTGTGACAAAATGCCAAAACATCCTTCAGGGAATGTCAAATATCCCCCAATGATTTACCATCTTGTTATGGTATTATTGCATGTTTCTTTGTACAGCCTGATATTGAATCTTTTCCTGTTAAACACAATCTGCTTACTTAGTAATCATAACTAATCATATTGTTTGTTACAACTATGAATATTAAGATTCAATTATAAACATTTAAAGTCAGTTGATTCAGACAAATATGTAATAATTAGTGAGTGTTAAATATTTTGTTGGTAGTAGTTACTTCTTTTAATACATTTAAGGAACACTTTGAGTACTTTGAAATCAGTTTGTACTTTTCCAATGGTCTCTAATGCCTGTAATTTGATAGCTTAACAATCAATTTTATTGTGACAAAACAAGTCTTAAGTCTAGTTAACTGCAACCTGCTAAAGTTTGTCATACTTTTTCCTTTTAGTAAAGGATTCTTTGTGGTAATCCTTTTTATTGATTTACATCTGCAGAATGATGTTCACATGGTGATGAGAAGATCACAAGATGAAAGCTGTGTGAGGGGCAGTTTAAAGGAGACGTGCGACGAGCAGGCTCAGCCCCAGAGCGAGGAGCGTGGCGAGACTTGACCGAGTGGTAGCCGCTGACACCACGATATCACTCTCCTGTAGCAACACTGTGTCTATCACATGGATCACACCGTTGGTACACTCGACGTCAGGCCGGAACACATGGATCCATTCATTGTTCCACTCGATATAGTAGCCTGCAACAGTTGCCAACATAACAGCCTCAGTTTTCATTGACAATATTTTATATTGCATACATAAGCTGTGTGTGCAGTGGCGGCTCGTCAGGTAAAGCATGTACAGCCCAGCGTACCTGTTAATACTGTGCATTATTGTGAGTTTAGCTCTGAAACACAATCTCGCGCCATTCCACAATCTCTAAAAGTAACAATAAACAAACTCAGGTACGGCCAAAACAGAGTCAGTGCAAATGGGCTGTACGTCTAGGCCGGTTGTATAAAGTAACGGTGGCATCTTACTGAACTGGAGCCACGGGTGGAGAGGGGGCAGCTACACCCAAGATGAATTATCCTTGCATGTGGGCTGTAGCTCATGAACCAAACCGAGTGAAGACAATATGGTCTTGGAACCGAACTCTCCTGAACCCCTTTGAGGATTGCCGAGAGCACCCGATCTTAACTGTAGTGACTCGTCACGATGTGAACAGCCCAATGCTCATGTGTCGTTAGATTTGCATTTTATTCAGCATTGTTAATTGTTTTTATCGGTTATCTTAAGAGTTTATTGGATCAATAGATTGTTTATAGCTGTGATTTCATTAGTTAGAGATGGGATGTAATTCACATCACTCGTTGGCTGTACCATTGCTAATGCCTTGGTGCCACCACTGTGTGTGTGTGTAGAGCATATGGGAATGGGTAGATGTCTCAATTGAGTGTGTGAGAAAACAGGGGATGAGTAATCCAGAAGGTTAACCCTATGAGGTCGCTGTGTCGAGTATAGCTTGACAAACGCTATTTCCCTTTGAACGCTTGGATGTCCAGTATAGGTTGCGGTTGAAACAGTCTTTGATGTGTAAGGACTATACTACCTAGCAGAGAACACCGAACTATCACGAAGTTGGCCAATCTGTCACAGCGGTTCATCCCAATCTCGGTGCTTGGTATGCTAGTCATTGAATCATTCGGCGCAAGGGCCACAATGATCCGCTGAGGATCACTGAAGAGAAATGGCTCATCAAATCCAGTGAGGTGGTGAGTGGCACTTTTGAGCTTAGGAGGCACTAAATAACATAATCTTTAACATAACATGGTTCTTTATTGTCAATAATCAGGGCTATTTAGTTTCTGGCCGTATGACATTGGTGCTAACACCAGCTGATGCTTTAGTGAAAATCATATTTTAATTATAAATAAATAGAAAAAAAACCTTGATTTTATTGTTTCCGAGTTTTGATATTAGGCTAAATTTGATGTTTGGTGAAAATAGAGTTAACTCTGGCATTTTGTGACAATAAGTTTTCACAATTTTGACTGGTCTGCTACTGGCAAGAGTGCACTTATGAACCTAATTTCTATTTAGTGATGCCGCCTTCCTGAAAAGCTGTTAAGAACTGGTTTAACGACCGTCGTGCGGGTCGGCGATCACCCAAATCTAATTGCAAGCTTAACATGGTGTTGTGCCAGAAAACGGGCTGTCATGATGATGAAGCATGATTGTCATGACATATCATGAGATTGAGGGTATCTATGGGCATTAGTATGACAAGTATCAATAAGATTTTGTATGGACATTTGCATGTGAAAAGGTTTGTTCATGAGGCTACTGCATAACCTCAAATGGTGAAAATGCGGTTGAATGCAAGAAAATGTTGAGGAAATCCGGCAAGGTGCATCAAAACAGTTTATAATATCTGCAGAATGATGTTCACATGGTGATGAGAAGATCACAAGATGAAAGCTGTGTGAGGGGCAGTTTAAAGGAGACGTGCGACGAGCAGGCTCAGCCCCAGAGCGAGGAGCGTGGCGAGACTTGACCGAGTGGTAGCCGCTGACACCACGATATCACTCTCCTGTAGCAACACTGTGTCTATCACATGGATCACACCGTTGGTACACTCGACGTCAGGCCGGAACACATGGATCCATTCATTGTTCCACTCGATATAGTAGCCTGCAACAGTTGCCAACATAACAGCCTCAGTTTTCATTGACAATATTTTATATTGCATACATAAGCTGTGTGTGCAGTGGCGGCTCACAGGTAAAGCATGTACAGCCCAGCGTACCTGTTAATACTGTGCATTATTGTGAGTTTAGCTCTGAAACACAATCTCGCGCCATTCCACAATCTCTAAAAGTAACAATAAACAAACTCAGGTACGGCCAAAACAGAGTCAGTGCAATGGGCTGTACGCCTAGGCCGGTTGTATAAAGTAACGTGGCATCTTACTGAACTGGAGCCACGGGTGGAGAGGGGCAGCTACACCCAAGATGAATTATCCTTGCATGTGGGCTGTAGCTCATGAACCAAACCAGTGAAGACAATATGGTCTTGGAACCGAACTCTCCTGAACCCCTTTGAGGATTGCCGAGAGCACCCGATCTTAACTGTAGTGACTCGTCACGATGTGAACAGCCCAATGCTCATGTGTCGTTAGATTTGCATTTTATTCAGCATTGTTAATTGTTTTATCGGTTATCTTAAGAGTTTATTGGATCAATAGATTGTTTATAGCTGTGATTTCATTAGTTAGAGATGGGATGTAATTCACGTCACTCGTTGGCTGTACCATTGCTAATGCCTTGGTGCCACCACTGTGTGTGTGTGTGTAGAGCATATGGGAATGGGTAGATGTCTCAATTGAGTGTGTGAGAAAACAGGGGATGAGTAATCCAGCAGGTTAACCCTATGAGGTCGCGTGTCGAGTATAGCTTGACAAACGCTATTTCCCTTTGAACGCTTGGATGTCCAGTATAGGTTGCGGTTGAAACAGTCTTTGATGTGTAAGGACTATACTACCTAGCAGAGAACACCGGAACTATCACGGACAGTTGGCCCCTGTCTGTCACAGCGTGGGTTCAATCCCACTCGGTGCTTCTGGTACGGTATGCTAGTCATTGAATCATTCCGGGCGCAGGGCCACAATGATCCGCTGAGGATCACTGAAGAGAAAATGGCTCATCAAATCCAGTGAGGTGGTGAGTGGCACTTTTGAGCTTAGGGAGGCACTAAATAACATACTTTAACATAACAATCTTTATTGTCAATACAATATTATTGTGACGAAAACAACAATAAAACAGCAGCTAACAATAAAAAGAAGTATAAGAAGTAAGGTAAATTCACCATAAAAGCTGAACAAAAATGTTTGCTGACCACCAAATAATAGTATTAATTATAAATAAATAATAATTTTGAGATGTATTATAGGTCCATAAATTCATCTACATTATAAAAGCATGTTGGACCAAAAGGATTTTAACCTGGCTTTGGTTTTAAAGGTGTTCATATTTTGTATACTTTTTAAATTATCTGGCAATTTATTGTATAATTTAGCTCCAGTTTGACGGGTAATTTTGAAAAGGTTTGTTCTGTGAATTTCAGTTCTATATCCCGTTATAAACCACTTAGAGGAGTGGTTCTATGACTGGTAATGCAGCGTACCAGAGAGAGCGGTTTTACTGAAATTTTGCTTACAAGGATAGGGCAACCCATACGGTAGGCTTTTAATGACAATTTAAAATAAAATGAGACCATAAAGGATTAAATGGTTTTATGGTATGATAAAAGGTGAGGGAAGAATAAATTTGTGTGATTGTTGTGAATGTAGGTTGAGACTTGAGATTGTAGGGCAAGCAAGATAACGAGGTCCTTTGGAGTAGGAAAGAAACCTAATCATCAAGATACACAAAGCTCTATTCCTTCACTTAGAATAGTTAGTTTGAAAGTTCATATAGCAATTAACAAAAAGATACTTTTCTACTCCTAACTCTAGTTAGAATGAATAGTTTTTATCTGCAACAAAATTTTCATTGTTGAGGTCTCCTGGGCTATTCTGTTGGTAAGTGGAAGAGACATTTTCCACTTTACACTGACATTTGCAATTAAGGCTTCAGAAAGGAAAGGGCATCCAGATAAACCATGTTGTAGAGAACCACAGCAGTCGCAAGCTTCTTTGTCAGTTCATCCATACTGTAGATATAGAGTTGTGTGTATTTGTACACTATACTTTCAGTTTTTATGGATACAAATCCATTTATACCGTCATTAAAAATTTAATATTCACTCACAATATTGATGTAACTCGTGGACCACTAACACAATAATATGAGGATCTAACATAATATACTGTATTATGTATACAGTGTAGTTAGAAAACCTACTGCTCATAAGTACCAAAGACAATCAATCATATCCAATTCAAATTATACCTATTAAAAACTATTGTTGTTACATTTTATGATATTTTTGAATAACATTTCTTTGCTGATTAAGTCCCAACTCTCGAAGTTCAAGCCATAAGAATAAAACTAAACTTAGCATTTTCACCATCAAGGTTAGCTCATCATATGGTTTTTTGTAAAATGTTTTCATGACTTGGTTGTGGGTCTAACAGTAAACTATGTTGCTTGAAATATATTTTTCAACAAAACTAAACTAGATGCCAAAGGCTACAAACAAAAAGAGAATTAAATGAAAAAAAGAAACCACTGAAGTGAACACAAATGTTGTGATTCTACGTTATGTTGTGCTTTTGTGTAATCTATTTAATATTAATTTGTTGAAAAGTGTTAAACAAATCATTATAGTGTAAGTAAGAAAAGCTAGAAATAAAAATCTATTTATAACCAGCAATAGCTAGATTTACAAGTATCATGTGAATGTCTGTCCTAGCCAATTCATATTTTAGGTTTTGGTATAAACATACATTTATATATGTCACCCTTTTCATTTTAGAGGCTAAGAAAACTGAGAGTCTAGCCCAGGACTGGAGAATTTGCGGGGTAATGCACATCACAACACCAAATTGGACCTCAGCAAAGTGGGAAAATCAAATATTTCAACAATAAGTTTTTCATTGAATCAGATGGGTTTTCAATATATTTATTTGTAAGATTGAAATAATATTTATTTTGTACTAAATATTACAGGGTACTTTTAACACTCTTCTGTACATTTTCCCAACATTTCAATGAAACAAAATTGCATTTGTGGGAGAACAAAATTAAAGCTATATAGTAGGCTTTTATTTTCACCAATAGAGATACAGTTTTGACCCTTTTTAGGTACCAGGGATATTTCCTACAGTTTTCTATTGAGTTGAAACTTTTTATAGAACAACTTATTTGGTTGATTGGGGAAGGAAATATTGTGGAAGTTTTCATTTTGGTTTAGAACTTCATAACCATCTTCCCACATTTTGCTGTGGTGCAATTTTTCTTTTTCATTGTCTATCCCCCAACCTAAAATTTCCAACCATTCAAATGATGTTAGGAATCTTTTCACATATTACGTTTGGAAACACATATTGACCCTGGATTTTAAAGTGATTGTATTCAAACATTAAAAAAGAGAATATTCATATATTAGCATTGGCAAGCTAACTAATTGGGCGAACATTTAATTTATTTACTTTCTTAAACATTTTTCAAATATAACAGATATTCATAACATAGTAAAATTTAAATGTTGTATTTAATTCAGCTCATTTTAAGCAGACTAGCAGAGCATATGTTTTTTTCAGTGAGCTAAAGATACTTTAACATATATTTAGCTTAATTATGTTTAAGATATACTAGAGCGTGCAGCACCAAACCCAGCTTCTTTTAGGTTTGATATTTTTTGAATCAACCGAACACTTACCTGTATCCAAATCATTTTCTACACCTGACAAAACAACATTCATTCAGCCTCATTATACAAAAATAAACACTTAATGCAAGTCTATTTAGTTTTTTAGTTTGTTAAATTAAATATAAAAAACCAAAGGCCAATACTGTATAAATTTAACCTGCAAGGCTAGCATCTTAAGAAAGGCCTCACAGGTTGAGTTTATATAGTATTGACTTTGTTTTCATATTAAATCTAATTTATACTATCCAATACTATAGCTCAAGTTCTCTACTTTTAATTTGTTGAACTTTTTTTTTCTAGGCGATAAAAAAATTTTGTGATGATGTGTGCTACAACAATTTTTTAGAAACATCATTACAAGAATAGTACGCAAGTGGAGCCCAAAGCTATCAGTGGTAACCTTTTTTATGTCTGCATGTTGTGTGTTTGATGTTATTTACATTTTGATTGACATGCTTCTGGTAAAAGTATCTGATCGGCAAGTGATTATGAACTGAGTCAAAACACAAGTCAGCTAACAAATATACACTGAATGGTCATGCTAGGGATCAGGTAAGTTATATGAAACACTTGCAACCAAGAAACCATTGTAGATAGCTTTCCTTTAATTTTAGTGGCTGAATAATATGCTGTTAAAGCAGGGTCTTTCCAAAAAGCTTCTTAACCTTTCAAACGTCTGAGAAATGGGAACAGCAAAACCTGCTAGATATAAACAATGTCAAATAATATTGTTCATCTTTTAAAAACTTGTTACATTAAATTTCTGTTTGATGTGTTTGAGAGGTGCTATAATCTACTTTATACATATTTGGTTTAAGATGCAGCCAGGCAGAGGTGCCGCACGTCCAATTCTTAGTACCACTTATAACATGAGGTAAGAAGTGAATTTTGTATTTCAGAATTTATAACTTGATTTTCCCATATGAACATAGTACTCGAAACTTTGTAATTAAAATTAAAGTTTATCAAAGTAAAATTTTTTGGTTTTATGTGGAGCAGCACTAATGACTCTATGCTTCCGGAGAAAACTTCCCACAATTTAGTTCATTATTAATCTACCTAAAACATTGTTTCTCATGTTAAATTCCCTATCCCATTTAAACGACGCTCGGGCTCTATCCAACTGCCTCTTAAGAAAAAATATTATTTACATTCAAAATTTAGAAGGAACAAATGTTAGGATCTACAACTATTTCTACTTTATTTACAATTAACTGGTTTAGGGCACTGTACACCTTTAAGTGCTTCAATTAGCAAGTAAAAATTAATGTATTCGAACGTATACAATCAAGGCATTGTTTATAGATTTAAAAACAGTCTCTTAAGATTGCCATTTTGTCGGATAGGGGATTGTTATTCCAAGTATTCAACTCTTTCTCATAATGCCAAATTAGTAAATTCAATAACCGCACCAAAATGACACTAAATAATTTATGTGTCACCATAAAATGTACTTTAAGGTGAGTATTGTTATTTTTAGAGCAATACTTAAAATACTCTAAAATTGCTGAATACAAAGTGGTTCTGTAACCCCTTGACTAATCAAACCATATTGACAATATACTTTTATTGCCCCATAATTTTGAACTTATTACTGTTGATGTTCATTACAAATTTTCATTTTAAGGCTGTCAAAGCTTATCGGTAAGTCAGTAACTACAAAAGAATTATTCAAAAATACAAACTTAAACAATTAGACTTAAAATTAAAAAAACTCACTCTGGTAAATTTAATAAAATTTTAGAAACAAGAAATATGGGAAATCATACGAGGTCTGTCTAATAAGTTCGAACTGGTTCAATATGGCAGCCTCGAGCCTCCATAAAGCTCTGCCAACTACATCACGTGAACTCTGGACATCCAATGAAGCGTCAGTGCTTGTTTGACAGTCGAGCTGAGCCTACCAAGCTGTCAGTGTCAGTTTAAAATTTATTTGTTTTTGCTGTTCGTCGAAAATAGAGATTGATGAAATCACTCAAAAACGAATCAACATCAAGTTCTTAGTGAAACTAAAGAAAAGCTCTCAAGAAATTACAGATTTGTTGAGGGCTGTTAACGGAGATAATGCCTTAAAGAAAAAGTCCATTTTCAAGTGGATTCAATGTTTCGAAAATGGCCGCGAGGCCACTAAAGACGATGCAATGCAGGGACGAACTAAAACCTCATGTGTGGATGAAAACATTGATCGAGTCCATTGATCGAGATTGTGCGGTCCTGGTGTCTGATGATCGTCAGAAAACTGTTAGAATGATTGCAGACGTACTTAGTTTATGCAGCTCATCAGTTCATGGTACTATTTTAACAAAGCATTTGGGCTTAAGAAAAGTCTGTGCAAAAAATGTGCCGAAACTGCTGACGCCAGAACAAAAGTTGAGAAGGATGAACTGTGTGAATGATTGGAAGAATTCTGACTGAAACTACGGTCAGTTTTTACAGAGAGTCATCACTGGAGATGAACCAGGTTTTATGAGTATGACATTGAACTGAAGTCTCAAAGCAAGGAATAGAGGGAAAAATGAGCCTTGAACAAAAAATCCAGAAAAAGCAGATCAAAAATCAAAGTCAAGCTCGAGGTTTTTTCAATGTCAAGGTCTTGTTCACCATGACTTTCTTCCTCCTAATCAAACAAAGACTTCTGAATTCTATATTGACACGCTTGACAGACCGCGTGCGTCAAGTGAGGCTGAATTTGTGTCAAGGCGATGGAAGGATCCTTCACCATGACAACGCCCCCGCACATTCTGCTTTGATTGTTCGTGAATCTTTGGCCAAAATTCCATCACCCTCCTTAACCACCCACCATATTTGCCAGATCTTGCCTTCTGTTTTTTTCCCTTTTTCCAAAATGCAAAATGGTGATGAGAGGGCATCACTGGATCGGATCAACTTGATGTTGATTCATTGTTCAGTGATTTCATCAATCTCCATTTTCCACGAACTGACATCATCAATAAATTTTAAACTGACATGACAGCTTGGTAGGCACAGCTCGACTGTCAAACGAGCACTGACCCTTCATTGGATGTCTATTAGTCACGGATGTAGTTGGCGGAGATTTACATCTCAAGGCTGCCATATTGAACCAGTTCGCGAACTTATTGGACAGACCTCGTGATCACCAGTATAAGAATTTTACAAAATATCAGTAGTAGAATTTTTATAAAATATCTGCAGTTATTTTGCTAGATAAAGAAAACGGTGCAATTTTTATTTTTCAGTAATCTATGACTGAACAATATTGAAGTGCAGTGCCGAGTGCTTGTATACTCACTACTATCAGATTCTTTGATGCGAGTTTGAGCACGTCTCGATGGTGGGAAGCCAGGGACTCGTTGGAGTACTTCTTTAGCATCTGCATCGCCAGTGGCTTGTCGTCAATCACCAGGTGACGCCCATCAGTATCTGCTTCACCTATCCCGTACAGTCAGGTTAACACGCAACAGTAACTAGTAGCAAACGGAAACAGTGTGCAACAAAACTGACAACTCAAGTGTAACTGCAACTATACTCAATGAAAATGTACTACAGTATGTTTCAAACATGTAAGAAACTTAAAAACTATGTTAAACTGTAGTGACAGCAGAATCTTAAATTTGAAATTGTTAAAGTCTGTGAAGTCAAATTCAATTTAGTTTTCCAATCCAACCAAATTTTCCAAGATATTATTAAGAGTGCACAGAACCTGTTGGTTTTTTGTCCTATAAGAACAGTGTAAAACCAAGCATTATTCATGAGACACTTCAGCCTACAATTTTCATCAGATATTTTTAAATTAGTTTTGTTTGAAATATGAAAATGTACTGCAGTGACTTGCTGACCACTTTGTTGAAAACTTTATTAGTTTCTACTAAAACAATCATAATTTCAAATAAAAGTTTCTGTAATTTTTGATTTTAGTCACAGTTTTAAAATGCCTAAAAGGAAATTCGGCTCAGTGGAGCCACTTAAACATTTAATACACTTTAAAACCAAGTTTATTTCATGAAAATCAATGAAAACTGTAGGTGTGAGTGTCTCAAGAAAATGCATGTTTTTACATTGCTCTTATGGGAAAAAATTCAAGGTTACAGCCACTACTGCGAGGAGAGCCATATGGCTGAAGATCATTGTACATGTTTGATACATCTATGAGATAGAAAGTAAACTGACGTTTGAGGGCCCCTACCAGTAGTCACCTAGCTAAGTTACTTTAACTTTGCCTTATTCAATCATTTCTGTTGTGTGATGAATAAAATGGTTTAAGGTTAAATAAAACCATCTTTTAAAAAAAGTATCAGTTGAAGGTTTGTAAAACTTTGGATGATAGAAAATTTTATGTTTAAAGTAAAACCAGTTAGGAATGCACAGGGTGTTGTAATCGATGATCTATCCTTCATTTCAACACTTTAATCTGCATTAAACCTTTGAGTGAGATAAAGCTAAAGAAGGGTTTTAATTAGAGGAAGTTTTTACATTTTTCTTTGGAATTTTAACAGTGTGAGCGTTTGTGGCATATACCACTCATGAAAGAACTACTCATACAGGTCTTCTTACAAGCAGTACTCAAATTACAAGAAAATGTATTCTAACTAAGCATTTTTCTATAATTATATATGGTAATTTTAAGCATTTTAAGTTGATGAGTTTTATGTGTTTGTATAACTCACATGGTATCCAAACTCCTTCATGAACATTTTCTTGTGGACGGATAGCGAGTCTCCATGCGGGTCCAAGCATAGTCTCTTGGCACAAAGTAAGTAAACTTCTTGCTTGTGTCATCCAGCTGCAGGTTGAAGTTGTTCAACTTCCCAAGCTGATAGGTGTTACTGAAAATAAATTCATCCATTTAAAAATCACACATTTCATAAATATTTTAATTGAGAAAAAATGGTGAAATAGTTATTTATTTAAGAGGCCAACTGCAAGTAAGACTTAAATAACAAATTAAATTGAAATATAAGTTATTTTTAATTTTTAAAGGTAAGTTTAAGTGACATTTTAGTGAAACGTTGGATAAACAAAGACAAAGTCATCTTTATTGCATAAAACATTTACATTAAATGTTCATATGTAAACAGTAAACTGATGCATGTTTACTGATGTACAATACATAATATGTACATTAATCATAAGTACGTAATGTTTTGTAGTTTTAATTTGAGTTGTTAGTAAGTATTGTATATATTTTAAATTATGTATATATTTTAAATTGTTGGTATATATTTTAAATTGTATGTATATATTTTAAATTGTTTGTATAAATGAAATTGTTATATTTTTGTACTGTGGTTAAGTGGAAGAGGACTTTAACCCTAGAACACTAGCCCACGCTGTTTTTAGGTGTCCCGCAGCCATTTTGTAGATTTACAT